>JAWNOX010000053.1:4615000-4650000 GCA_035045555.1 Drosophila fulvimacula | reverse complement strand
TTATTTTTATAATATTATTAAATTTGTATTTCGTTATTAATATTATATTCACTTTTATATTGTATAGTTTTATGTTTTATTACAATTTATGTAAATACATACTTACATTAGTAGATATACATACATACATACATACATACATATGTATGTATGTACATATACATTATTTTTTATTTCTTTTTTTGCGTGAGGTAGGAAAATAATACTTAATGCACAGTCAGTCAGATCATCATTATATAATTATGATTATTATATTACTATCACTATTATTATAATTATTTTATTTAAATATTTTTATATTTTATATATGTATGTATGTAAAATACTTTTAAAATCTTTTTTCTGCTTTGTTTCTTGTCTTATTATAATTCGCTTTTAGTTTTTCGCTCGATTGTTGCCAATAGCAGTAAATAGCTGTATATGTATGTATATATGTATGTATGTATATACATGTATATACTTATGCATGTGCGTGTCTGTATGTAGTTGTCGCAGACTGATACGATTAACAGTTTTGCTTCGCTGCAATTATTGTTCATTTTGCCTATTTTGTCATTCTAGATTCAAGCGTCGCACTCGCCCGCCGTCGCTGCCTGTGCCAATGTCTTCGGTCCTCCCCTTCCCCACCACCTTCGCTGACGCCGACACCGTCGTCTTCGCCGTCTCTGTCTGTCACATTGTTATTTGCCAGCCAAGCACCGTTGCATTCAATTTGACGGAAATTGGTTCTCTATATATGTATGTATGTATGTATGTATGTACATATCTATGTATGTATGTATGTATGTATGTCTGTATGTAATACGCGATATGTCACATGACATGCATGTCGCTGCTAGCTGTCTGTGTGTGTGTGCCTGATCGTATCTTAAGTTTTCGCCGCTCAAACAAAGAACAATTCTAATTGTAACTGCATCAATTTCCTGAACACTTGGCCAACTCAGCTGATAATAGTCGAATGAAACACAAATATACGGATGAGCATCATAAATGTTGTTTTATTATAAACAGTATGTGTGTATGTATGTATGTATGTATTGATACTGTATTAACCAACTGAGCAGCAGTTAGTGTTTGTGCACTAAGGCTGGGAAATGGGGAATACCATAAACTCATACATATGTACATATCTTTAACAGTAAATAAACAAAATAAACTACATACATATGTATATATGTATGTACATATGTACATATATCCCATTGAAGTCTTCCTACAGCAGCAGCTTTTTGGGCACGCGAGAACACCAATCGGTTAAATAACCGATTTCCGTTTGATTGAGCTGCCTGTTTGACCCAGCCAATCAGATAAGAGCAAATCCGTTTGCACTGTGCACTTAACTGTTTTAAAAATACCAAATACACATACATACACACATATACTATAATACAAATTATAAAATATACATAATATAATAAAAAATTTGTTAATTTATACCTTAGTCAACCCCATGAAACTTGTCTTAATACAAATTTGTAAATATTTCAAAAAATTGTATCAATAGCAAAAACGAAAATTTAATTTAATAATAAAGTTAAAAACTTATTAAGTTAAAAACAAACATTATACAATTTCTCTTATTTAATTTATTAATTTTATATAATTTTTTTTCAATAAAATAAAAATAATAAAATTATTAATCAATTAAAATTTTTTTTGCAAATATATAAAAAGCTCTTTTCAAAAAAACAAACAGAATCAATTTTTTCTTATTCAATTTATTTTTAGTTTTATTTTTAAAAACTTTTTCTCTTCAATCAAATAAACGTAATAAAGTTATTATTATTCAATTTTATTTTTTTTTACAATAATATAAACAGCTTTTTTTTTTAATAAAATAAACATAACAACTTTTATCTTTTATTATATTTTGCAAAAGAATTATTTTTATTTTATTTTTTTTTTTTTTAAAGAGAAAAAAATGAATAAAACGAATATAATTAAAAAAATTTTTTTTATCAGCTTTTACAACTTAATTTTTTATGGTTTAGGAGAAAAAAAATGTATATAAAAAATGTATATAAAGAAAAAAAAAAAAAATATATATATATATATATATGTATATATATTATTTTCTTTTATTTTCAGCTGAAATGTGCTGGAAATTTCGTTTCTTGAATGATTACGCAGTTGTCAATGAGCTCGTGTGTGTGTGTGTGTGTGTGTGCTGCATGCCCAAGCGCATGTGTGTACGCTTAAGTATAGGTGCGTGTGTGTGTGCGTCCTATAGTCCAACTAATAAGTGGAACGTGCCATTCATACATTTTGTTGCGTGTGCCAAGTTGACGGAAAACTTTTCTTTTTTTTGTAATTTTCTAAATTTTCTTTTGCATATGCGAAGCGACAACAACAACAACAACAACAACAACTGTCAGCAGCTTTAACTGGCCGTGAAACGCCGCAGCAGCTATGACAAGCTCGAAAGAACTCCTTAAAAATGGCAGGTGCAATCTGAGCTATGCTCAAGCCACGCCCCTCCGGCCGCACTTGAGCATTGCAACTGCAACTGGCAACTTGCAACCAGATTTGCAGTCTTATCAACAACAACAACTGCTGCCAACTCTGCGTCGTGGCTGCTGATTATGCTTCTGCTGCTGTCAGGTCTGCCCTCGCCACACGCCCCAAGCAGCAGCAGCAGCGCTGATAAGTGTTTGCATTTTGCTTTTCTTCTGTTAACGCACACACACACACACACACACACACATGTATATGTAGGCATGTCTGCACGTATATACAGTTATGAGCAAGCATTGAATCGAGAAGGCCCGTAGAAGCAGGCAGACACAGTCTATGTGATAAGCACACACTGTGCGTGTGTGTGTGAGTGTGTGTGAGTGGGTAAATATTGCATAGCACCGAAAGGCAAGGCAAAAAACAAGCGCTGCAATTAAAAATGTGAAGCACAACGGGGAAATGCACTACTAAATACGATCTGAAGGAAATACTCTATATATGTATTTTGTTATATGATATATTCCAAAATCAAATATTTTTGTTTTGATGGATTGAGGTTTAATAATGAATATCGTAAAGAATGAATATCGTAAAATATCAATATCGTAAAAAACGAATATCGTAAAAATTAATATAATACAAAATGAATATAGTAAACAATGAATATCGTAAGCGTAATATCGTAAAAATGAATACCGTAAAAGTGAATATCGTAAAAATTAATATAGTACAAAATGAATATAGTAAACAATGAATATCGTAAGCGCGAATATCATAAAAATGAATATCGTAAAAATGAATACCGTAAAAATGAATACCGTAAAAATGAATATCGTAAAAATTAATATAGCACAAAATGAATATAGTAAACAATGAATATCGTAAGCGCGAATATCATAAAAATGAATATCGTAAAAATGAATATCGTAAAAAAATAAATTTTCGTTTTCGATGCATATTGCAATACATGAATGTCATAATTAACGAATATCGTTAAAGTTAAATATCGCAAAAGATGAATACCGTAATAGATGAACATAGCTCCTCAGAAATAAATAGTGTAAAAGATAAATGTGTGAATATTGTAAAATACGAATATCGTAAGAGCTATCAACGGATTGTCGCTTGTACTAGAGCCCAATCTAATACGATATTTTCAACATAGTAAGGAGTACGATATTGACAAGATATTGTAATTGCCACACCTATAGTGTCAGTCAATATACCCAATATAGCGTCTGGCCAATTCTACGTTACCAAGTACCAAAGCGCAGAATTTCGAAAGTGAAACAACATTGGAAAACAAAATACGCCCACACTTAGGCTCTGCTCCCTGTTTCTGCTTTACTTCGCCTTCTTCTTTTATATAAACACACACACACACACACACACATACATACATTTTGTGCCTGCTAATTAGTGTCATACTTATGTATGTATGTGTGTGTGCGATTAGAGTTTGGCAGGCGGTCGTGCAGTTGACGTCGCATTGATAATATTGTTAACATACACTGCGCTTAAATTGTCATGATTCATGCGACATACATATGTACATGCACAGATCTATGTATGTGAGATACATGTCTCATTTCGAAGTGCTACATAAATTGCCTAAGAACTTATCTATTCAAATATTGTCTATTGTTTTACCGTTAAGTCTTACTCGAAATATTTCCAAATTAAAAATGGGAACAGATATATATTTGGATCACAGAAAATATGCATGAGAAAGTGTTGAAAAGTGAAAGAAGAAAATAAAATAAATTTATATAATTAATAATTAAATTAATAAAAATGATTAATTAATTGTAAAAATTAAATAATTAATTAAAAACTATGTATTATTTATTTTAATGAAAACAAATACAATAAATTAAATAAACATAAATAATTACTAATTCATTTTAATGATTAATAATTCATTTAATTATTTAGTATTTAATTTAGTACATTTTAATAATTGATATTTAATTTAAATAATTAATACGACTTAATATAAATTTTAATAATTGATAATAAATTATTACAAATGAAGAATTAATTTTAATATCATTTAAAATTAAGCTCAAAAAATAATTGTTAAATAATCAAAATTAAATAATTAATTTTAAACATGTATAATTAATGTACTTTAAAAATTATTATAATAATTTAAAGTTAATTTCAATAATTGACAATAAAGTATTTGTAATATTCAACTCATATCGTTGCATATTTTAAATGTTTTTACAGGGTATCACAAGTGCCGTTCATTGCAAACGGTTTGCTGCCTGGCAAAATTTATTATATTTTTGCTTTTCTGGTTGTTATTCTTGTTTAACAGCGTCATCAAAACTCGACAGCAGTTTGTTTGCCATTGTTGTTGCACAGTGGAGCAAAGTGAAGAATAATGATTGCGAAATTGAAAGCTGAGCAATATCAATGACTGGCTGGACCGTAGAATATTTATTTATAATTTTTATGCATAGAATACATATTATTTATATATTTATACATAGAGTACATATTTATAAAAGTGATTGTAACTATAATCAAAAATTGTAATTAACTATTGTTAATAATTGATTTTAATTTTTTCTTTGTGAAAATAAATAAACATTGATCATCCAGAAATAGTTTACATTTAATAATACATAATATACATTTATGTATATTATTTATTTATTATCATTTATTTAAATATATGTCTAGAAACTTTAATACTGATTCGCTACTCTAATGGACTATAAAATTTTACGCATCCATGCTGAAAGGGCTATCTACGTAAAACCAACATTTTCTATAAATTATATGATATGCTCTGATCAATGAATTAAGTATATACTATTATTAAGTTATAATCTACTTTTCAACTTTTCAACTTTTCCATTTGTTATTTTCATGTTATTCCATTTATACCATTTTATGCCACACTGTAAATTTCATCCTAAGTGGGAGATGCATTTAACACTTTATGCCCATTGCCCGACGATGTAAGAGGGAATATTTGGTTTACTTGAATGCAAATTATAATAACAGAACTAAGCATAGACACAATAGAGCTTAGAGAGAATTCCATATTTGTAATTATTATCATAAAGTATGTTCATACTGAAATATTTCATTATATAAAAAGGAAAATATTAAAGATGTTATTTGATTTAATAATAAATATAATATAATACAATTTTTTTTTTTGAATTTACAAAATTATTTTAACATTAGAATTCTATAAATAAAAATAATGAAATATTTTTGGAAAAAAGTTTGGGATCCATATAAAAACATTCTAAATTGAATAGAGTGAAAAAGTACAATAAAATCTGATATATTCCGCTAGAATTTAAAAAGAAAAAAATTATGAAGAGAAATGAACAAAATTCCTAACAGATCAGCTTTTAAGAATTTTCAACTTGGCCAGATAAATAAAAAAAAAAAACAACTATTCAAATACATTATAGCTTTTATTATTTAGCTGTTATATGTACATATATCCTACCGGGTATTTTGCAGTTGAGCATTCCTTGTTGCCTGCAAGAAAGTACTTATACTGTACTTATACACACAAATACATATATAATACATGAACATACATGTACTTTAGTGTACGTGGAGTATTGTTGTTGCTGCTGATGTGCCTACCCCTATATCGCTCCTAGTTATATTTTTGCTCCCTTTTTTTCTTTTTTTTTTTTTTTTTCTTGAATGAGCAAACACTCTGCTTGATTGATTTATGCATGCAACGAGCTGAGAGCACAACACACCTACCTTCGTCCTGCTCTTGCCCCTGCCCCCAATCTCTTCCACTCCACTGCCAAAGTTCTCTTCTCCGCAACGGCAGCAGCAGCAGCAGCAGCTGCTGCGGCAGTAAAACCAAATCAAAATGTTGCTTAAACAGATTGGTTGCTCATGGTCTTAGCATTTGATGCACTGCGTTTGTGTGTGTGTGTGTGTATATATAAGTGCATTTCAGTTATTCCTATGGGATAGCTTTCCTCATAGCATTTCAGCTTAAGCTGATTTGTCAGCTATCCTCAGTCGCTTCGAAATTAAAAGAGTTTACGAAGAAAATCAGGATTTTTAGGTTTTTCTGCATATAGAGCTAAATATACTCGATAATTGTTGGGCTGTAGCAAAGCGTACAGCATTCATTGCTTATCAATAAATTTAATAATTTTTCAACATTGAGCGCGTAGTAGGATAGATGGTCATTCCAGTTTTACCTTGGAGCTTAGGCTCTACTTTATCATTATTATTCATTTACTATATAAAAGTAATATTTCCTATCATAATTGTCATTATTATTGTTATTATCATTGTTATTAGTATTCTGTCCTATTATTATATTATTCATTTATCATTATTATTCAATTACTATATAACAGAAACATAGGAAATATTAATTGTCATTATTATTGTTATTATCATTGTTATTAGTATTCTGTCCTATTATTATTAGGTATTATTCATTTATCATTATTATTCAATTACTATATAAAAGGAATATTTCTCATAATGTTTGTCATTATTATTGTTATTATCATTGTTATTAGTATTGGTATTGTTATTATTTTTCATTATTATTAATTAAACCTTTTCTCTCAATCATATTGAGTTCATCTAGTTGTCAATGAACTAAGATTCTCATTCATTGTCATTATCATTATCATTATCATTATCATTATCATTGGTTTCATAATTAGTTTTAGTTATTAATAGTGTAAATTTCACATTTTATCGGAATAATATTTTGCAAAAAAAAATATATATTTTGTATTATTAGTATTGTCATCATTATTGTTATTATCATTGTCATTGTACTTATTATATTGCACATTATTGAGAACATTTAATTTAATGCATTTAAGTGCATCTAGCCGTCAATGCCCTATGCTTCTTGTCATCATCATCACCATCACCATTATCATTATCATTATTATTATCATCTTGATGCTTGGGCCCATCAACTGTCGCTAATGTTTTGCTTAATTATTTGACTGGAAGTCGGTTGCATGCCTCTAATTGGCTCTTTAGTTGGCTGGCAGATAACGTCATCAGCTTCGTCTGCATTGGATGGCAATCCTTTTCAGAGATCCGGAACATAAATGGCCCATTACAGTTGCCTCTGGCCGTGCACTGCGTTAATTTCAATTTATGTACGACTCGATGGCATCCGAGCTGAATAGCGAGTTTTCCAGCTCTGCATGCAAAGAAGCTGGAAAACTTGTCGCCTTTAATTAAGAAGTGTCTCAAGTGTCCGCATTCGCATTGTGCCTCTCTCTCTCACACACACATAGTGTGTGTGTGTGTGTGTGTATGAGTGCGGCATAAACAGCTAACATAATATTTCAATAGAGGCTTTCAGTGAGAATTCCACTTCATTCGGCTATGGTGTCATGTGATGAAACTTTAGCCTCAACTAGCAAGAACGGCGAGTCGATGACGAAATACCCTCACAGACAATTGATATATGATATATTTGTTATGATAATCATATATGATATATAATATGTCACAAGCGAACGTTGAAGCTTTAACCTAAATGCTAAAAACAATGAATTCTGTGTAGATTGAAGTCTATGTAAATAGCTTAAAGCTAAGCTTGACTATTTCTTTTTTTATATATTTATAACTGTAGAGTTATTTAGTACAACTAGTATATAGTATATCTATCTGTCCATTTATCTATATATATATATATACAAATATTATCCTCCATCGATTGACTAGACCTTTCTATATTCTCTTTATTTGCAAGTTTCAAGCTCAAAATTCTAGAATTTCAATTGGTAATTTGAGTGATTCGAAACAATGTCTTCAAGGGTTTAAGGGTTGTTCGTCCGCCCGTCTGACTATATGAACACAATGTATTTTCACGCTATTGCTGCAAGAGATTTAAAATTTGGAATATATGCTCGTTGGTAAACTTAGCTTACAAAGGGTCTTAGATCTTTTTTGAGAAATGCAAAAAAGTATTTCACAGTCTAGAGCTCCAAGATCAGTTTTTTTTTTCTGGATATTCTTATTATATATATATATATATATATATATATATATATATATATATATATATATATATTTATATATTAAATTTAATATAAATAATAGTTTTGCTATGTCTGTTAGCTTTTCTTAGTAATTTTCGGTTCACATAGTCGTTACTGAAAGTAATTTTATTTTCTGATGGAATAATACTCTGACTGATTGCATGAGATATTCACAATTGAATTTCGATGAATTCGCCTTGTGAATTAAAGAAAAAATATTTCAGCTCTTCTTTGTAAGCTTTTTTGAAAATTTTTAAAAAAATGTTTGCGGATATAATGAAGAGATAAATTTTATTTTATTTTAAAGAGAACAAAACAGAGTTTAATAGGCTATACATTTTTAAGACTATAGCTGGAATGACATAGTACAGTACACAGTACACTATTAGGTGTGTGTGTGTGTGTGTGTTGATATGCGTAATGTAATTAATTACCTCTGAAATTTGCATTTATATTAACTGTTGTCTAGCTCCCACTACTGAATGACAACAATGAGGAATAAAAAAAAAAAACAAAAACAAATCAAAGCAAACTTTTCAATCAATTGCAATCTGGGCACGGTTTATCGCTTGGTAATTACTTAAATTAAAATTGACAGCTCTACGAGGCAGTTTTATTTATTTGTATACCCTGAACCCATTGAAAATGGGAAATCAGGGTATAATGTTTTTGTGAAAATGTATGTAACAGGCAGAAGGAGACGTCGCAGACCTCATAAAGTATATATATTCTTGATCAGCTCGATGAGCTGAGTCGAACTAGCCCTGTCCGTCTGTCCGTCCGTCTGTATGAATGCAAGGATCTCGCAATCCACAAAAGTTAGAGATCTGAATACGAATTTGTTTTTTTTTTCGGTAACCTATCCCGTTTCCGAATTATCGATAAATTCCGATAAATTTGCTTTCATTTACGTAACCCATTAATGCTAGAGTCTTCAAATTTGTTGTGCAGATAGGCATAGTGAATGCGGACATTTTGTAGTTTTTGGTTCTTGGATGCCACGCCCCCTTCGTCCCCAATTTGCAAAACCCGTATATCAAATACTAGAGACTTGTGCTTTGGCAAATAGACACATATGAATGCCATAATCACACTGTGATTAAGAAAGTCCATCTAGAAAAGAAAAAAAATTATTGAACATTTAATTCCCCATGTCATAGGCAGTCGAGTGCAGTCGCCGCAGAGCGCGGGCTCCTGCGTATGTGTGTGTATGTGTTGCTTGCAATATATATGTAAAATAATCATAGCATGCTTTCAATATCGGCTATTCGAAGGGTTCAGGGTATCTCTTAGTCGAGCGGTCTCGACTGGAGCTTCCTTACTTGCTTCTTGTTGTTGTTGTTGTTGCTGCTTTGCCTATTTGCTGGCTGTGGAGCTGGTGCTCATCGTATGGCGATACCTCGACAGACGGCCCCCAGGCCGGTGCTGTCTATGGCGCGTGCTGATTGCATTTATGTCAACGTACGTTTTCAATGTTAAATGTTGGCTCCACTTACTGCCAAAGGGCGGCCATCGGGGAGAGCGCAGCGGAGGAGGTGGCAAAAATGAAAAAGAAGGAAAAAGAAAAGAGAAGCGAAACGCGAAGCAACACAAATTATGCATGAAAAGAGGCACAAAATGCGCCAGCCAAACATAGCCCGTGTGCATGTGTGCATGCGTGCATGTGTGCATGCGTGCATGTGTGCAGACAACAAACATGTCCAAACACACTGGCACGAATGCACACACAGCTCCAAGTACACATGTCGGGTAGCTACCCTATTGTGTGTGTCTGTGTAATTGTAATTGCAATTGCAATGCAAATGCAGTCGAAAATGGAAAACGCAACAATGGAAATGTTTACCACACGTATCGCGCCTCTATCTGCATTCATATCACTAACCAGGGCCCGCATAACTTCCAACAACAACAACCTATAATCAGAGACCAGAGTCAGGGACGCGGCGCACTGCAATCAGTTGGTTGGTTGGCTGGTCAGTCTCTCTGTCAATTGTGATACCCTGTAAACATCAAACAGTTAAAGTGGGTATATACTATATATACGCATATGTACATACATATATGATATATATAATCCAGTAGGCTTATTGGTTCCCAATTCTTATATACCATATTATATCATACCAGGAGAACCTCTTAAATCTCTTCAATATTCAAAGTTCACTTCAGTAATAAATTCTTAATAAGGTTGGAAAACGGTCGATATTTTGAACAACTATCATCAGAAATCGATCGATCAGCATATACTATCGATAGTTATCCAGCTCTAGTATATGGCACATACTATCGATACTTCTGCAACCCATCGTCTATCGGCCCTATAAATGTTTTGGACAACTATCATCGGTTATCGCATGCCATCGTCTATCGATGTTTCGAACTACTTGGGATCAACATCTATCTATAGGCTATCACATACTATCGATAGCTCTCCATCTTTCATGTATGTCATAATTATCGATATTAATCGATAGTTACCCACTATATACTATCGCCAGCTATCGTCGATATTATCGATACTACTATATATTCAATAGCCTCCAGCTCTAGTATAAGTCTGTCACCATCTTGCATTTAGCTATAACATAAATAAATATACTAAAATGAAATTTTTTAAATAAATATTTAAATAAATATTCCAAAAAATTTCTTATAATCTTCAGCCTTCGATACACCTTGAGGAACATTTGATTAGTCATAAAACCTTAAATTAATTAAATTAAATTTATTGCTGTTCAATTGTAGATTTTTCCGCAAGCTCGTCTGTTTCGCTCTCTAAAATAGCTATTATTCGACTATATTATCGATTATCGAATACAGGGTATCCTTCTGTTCAGCAGAAATACGATATTATATATCACTCTGTGTGCTTGCATAAAATCATCTAGTACGCCTATATACATGTATGTATGTACACATATTTCTGTACATATGCATTATACATCCATTAAGTGTGAATGTTGTATGTATGTATGTATATACAACACGCATCTAGCTTATGTGGAGGCTGAGTGCAAACAAGTGCGAGCGATGACCGCTCAAGTTCAATGCAAAGCGGCGACATTTCGACACATTCGCATACCTTTTTCCCATTTGATAAATTTAAGATAAATGATAATAATATAAACAGATATATATATATATGATATTTGATAATAATATAAGCATTATGCCTGGACTCTAGCGGAAAATACCCAAGGAATATCTATTTTTGTTGATTTGAAGTTTCGATGGAAATTTCCTATGCAGTGTCTGGGCAACAAAATATTGGATCGCACTCGAGGAAGACATTTCCCTATAGTATAATATGACAAATTTGGAATTGTTTTATTTATCATTCAAGTAAACGTAATGCACTGAACTTGAGCGATTCAGTGCAGCAGTAGAACTTTCCCTTAAAGGCATTTGAATGCTGATAATAAAAGGGCTTTATGTATACGATAGTTTACGGGAAGGCCTATATATAGGTCTATATATAAAGGAGTTGCGCACTGAGCCAATTGGCAATAGAGAATTCGAGAAAGAATTCATTTTAGCCAAGATCTGGCAGTATTTCATTCTTGAGACTGGGATTATAGTGTCTAATGATGGGATGTTGAGTGACAATTGCGATCAAGGATAAGTCGAGATTTGGTAATATTTCCGTGATACGATAAGTCCGGCAGGCAAAAGGCATATAGCTATATATATGTACATATATACTGAAGAGGTTTATGAAATATGGAAATAGCACGAATATGAACATTATAATAATATATATAAGGATATAAGGATAAGTTTATATATAATACGAGAATATGGAAAACTTTCCGAAAATTTTAAATTTGCAAATTTAAATTTAAAAATTGATTAATAATTCTTCCATATGAACAGATCCAATAATAAATCCAAGCAAGGATATATCAATATATGTATATATATATATATTATATACTTCATCTTCCTCTGCCTCTACTTCCCACCTCCCTTTCATATTAATTTCATCTAATATATTGCTCACACATTCTTCAGCTTATTGCTAATTATTTGTTTTATTTCATTTTGGGACGGGAGCATGCGGATACACGTGAACGATATACGTAATATACGTAACGTACGTCTAGCTGAGCATCTCTCTGTGGCTGGCGTTGAGCAGAGCCACACTCTTGTTATTTACTGGAGTTGCTTCACCCCATGCGCTTGGGCCCAACCCTTGCTAGGGTCACATGGCGTATGAGTAACAAGGCCCTGCCAAACAAAACCTCACAAATGCAGTGCAAATTGCAACGGCAACAGCAACAACCGCAACAACAGCAACAGCAGCAGCAGCAACAACAACAACAACAGTAACAACAACAACAACAACAACAACAACAAACAAGTGCAAAGTCACGTCAAGTGCTTCAACTGCTGCCATTCCAAGGAATTTTAATTAAAAAACTTAAACAGCTAACAAAAAGCAAGGCAGACTCTTGCCACAGTCGCCAAAGGTTGCCCGACTAGAAAATACCCAGAACTCTGCGCAGATGTACATTGAGCAGAATTATGATATAAAATAACATTTTTTTTAAAAGATTTTTACTGTCAGAGAATCCTTAACTCTAAGGCTTAAGTATAGAGTAGACCCGTATAGTCAGCTTATAAATCTGAAATCTAGAACTATTTATTTCTTATTAAATTTTACAGTAGTTGAAGCTTAGCTGACTTCCTGACAATTCGTAGTATGCCATCTTTTCACTCTTCGCCTGTTCTTATTAATAGCCAGATTAAATGCGAGCTGGGTTGGTCCAGTCCGGTCAGTTTCGGGCTGGTCAGTCTGGATCCCTATGTAGCTTTAAGTTTCCTCTAAAACAGGAATATAGAACAACTGCTACTACTTTTCTACAAGCTTTTTAAATTTAAAATTTGTATTTATTTATTTATTTTTTTTTTTTTAAGTTTTGGGATACGATTTCAAACCAAAAAAAATAAAATAAATAAATAAATATATATATATATATATATATATATATATATATATATATATATATATATATATATATATATATATAATATATATATATCCATCCTTTGTCATCCTTCAACCGTCCTTCTCTACACTCCCATCAGACCCCAAAAACCCTTTTATTAATGAGTTAAGGGTATAAAAATCGTGGAATTTGTGTGCAGGCCACCAAAGATTAAGTGCTCCTCTAGCTTTAACTTTAAAAGCTCGTTGATTGTCAGCTTACTGACTTATTGATTGATTGATAGGTTGATTAAAGTACATTGGACCACAGTTGAAATGAAATTCCATTTGAAATTGTGGATAAATATTTTATAGCCTGCAATTGAGGAGGGCCTGTCATAGCTGTCTGTTTATAGGTGTTCGATATGTGGAACAGTTGGGAGGATCTTCATGCTTTTACTGAAAGCAAATTATAGTTGTCCTTGACTGACCTTGATTGATTTAAAAACATATAGAAATTTATAGAATTATAGAATTATAGAAATATATGTGAAATAAACGCGAATTTGCTGAAATAAATGGATATTCATTTAAAGAAATATATAGAAATAATATTGGAATATATAGAATTATACAGAAAAATTTATATTTTTATATATTCCGATATTATTTCTATATAAAAAAAAATTTAGAAATGTAGAATGTTGAACAAATGGATATTTATATGTATAAATATATAGGAAAAATATATATTATATATAGAAATAATAATAATAATAATATATAAATATTATAAATAAAATATATATTATATATAGAAATATACCGAAAAATATATGGTATTATATTAATACTATATTATTTCTATATATGTAAGAAAGATGTGGATTTGAACAAATGGATATTGATACATATATAGAAATATATGGGAAAAAATATATATTATATATAGAAATAATATTGGAATGTGTAGATATAAAAATATTACATATATAAAAATATTATAGGAATTTATAGAAGTATATAGAAAAATATATATATTATATATAGAAATATACCAAAAAATATATGTTATTATTATTATATTAATACTAGATTATTTCTATATATGCAAGAAAGATGTAGATTTGAACAAATGGATATTAATATATATATATATATAGAAATATATAGAAAAAAGTATATATTATATATAGAAATAATATTAGAATATATTGAAAATATATATATTAAAAAGAATTTAAAGAAGTATATAGAAAAATATATATTATATATAGAAATTACATAGGAATATATAGAAAAATATATATTTCTATATAATTACTATATTATTTCCATATGAGAATTATATATATTTGAACAAGTATTTATAATATGCGAGCTTCGCTGCAATCATGTCCATTTTGCTTGATGAAATTGCGTTACCCAAATTGCAATTTCATCAGGGAAACATGACAAGGCGGGGCAGCAGCACGCAACCAGCCAAGTGAGCTGGCTGGGCGGCAGGTGAGGGATGAGCGCAGGAAATGTGAACGCGGGAGCATTGAATGAAATAAATGTGAAATGGAACACGAATGGAAGAACTCTAAAAAGCATCTGTATCTCGGCATTGCTTTTGGCAATTGGCATTGGTTCAGGTTCATTGAGAGGTCGCACGGCACAAGAGTAATTAATATTAAGCGAGCCATACCAGCATGGCCCACATTTCAGGCACAGTTTGAGCTTAAGCTTTAAGATACCCTGTAAGCAGCAATGTGAATCTATGACGCACATGCGAGCTGCCCTCTTCGACATTCTGATTTCCTTTTATACACACATGAGAGCAAACATACACACACACACACACACACACACACTGTCAGAGGCACGCACGTTGCAAACTGCGCAATTTATTTCTGCGGCTGCTTCTGTCGCTTCCTCTGCCGCCTCTTGCCACTTCCTTGAGCGGCCCCTTTTGGGAAATGCGTTATTGAATAACTTTGGTGTTTGCTGTTCGATATTGACGAGAAATTTCAAGCCAATAATATAAAATGGAATGTGAATGAATACCGAGCCGCTGGACCGTATCGATCAATTTTAAGGCATTAACAATTTGAAGCCAGGTAACAATGTTGAGCTTCATAATACTCAGAATCAGAGTAAAAACCCAAATGTACATAGATATATATATAATCATATATATATATATATGTGAAAAATATATATATATTATATTTTGAGATGTGGGCGCTGCTCACGGATATATGTCTAAAAAATACCGGATATAGATAGTGTTATTTATATAGTTATAGTATTTTTTATTATGTTTGCCACGCCCCCAGCGGGCAAAATCTTAACACTTTGTTAGACAAGGCTACTTATGAGCATATGCTACAAATTTCAAGACTCTAGCCTAAAGAACGGCAAAATGGCTATACGGACGGACAGACAGACGGACGTACAGCAAATTGAACGTTTCAAAAATTTGCTTTACTTTGCGAAGCTGTCATTGGCAGATAAATCTATTATAGATGTGGATTAAGAACTTAATTTATGATATAGATAAAGTCGATTCGCATGCATCTATTACATAAATGTCGTATTACTGACTAGCTTGATCTTATCCAACTGAATCTGTTATAGATATCTTCTACTATTAATCTATATGAATAAATTATGAGAGATTTTATCTTTGACCTACATCGATATATATATATATATATATGTGCAAATCCACATATGTTACATATATCCGTAAATACGTCCGCATTATCTAACTTCGTAAGTCTAGCAGAAATTTTCGAGATTTTTATTGAACTTATATAACGGCGATAAGCTACCCTTCCATGCACATATGCTAGATATTCTATAGGGAGACATGCACAGTTATTGATTTTACGTTTGCGAAAAGCTAAGAGTCCGCACAGTCCAGTTGCTAATATGCCCGGTCAGGTGGGCACTTGGCTCATTATAGTGTCTCATATAATAGTTATTTGTTGAATTTCGAAGTTGACTCGTTGCACCAATGGCTCTGCAATCGCAATTCGAAATGGGGTGGACGTGGGAGGCGGCAGTCCGTTTGTGCTTGCAGTTCCGGCTCTGCTTGTCCGAGTCGAAGCTCGGGCCCGGCCCGGCCCGGCCCGGATCCGATTTCGAGTTCGGTGTCCAGGTGCCTGGACATTTTTATAAATAGTTAAGCGCACGCGAGTTGCGCGCCAACCCAGAGCGAAAGTAGCGAAAGCAAATCCCCAGGACAATGCAGCCAAACGAGGCGACTCTGTGTGTGTGTGTGTGGGTGAGCGCAGCGCCGTCGCCGTCGTTGCTTGCGTCATGTCTGCCGAGGCGTCGCGTCGTTGACAATTTGCTGCCTTCATTGCACAATATAACAGTTGTTGTTGTTGTTGTTGTTATTATTGCTATTACACACACTGGTCCCATCCTCTCTCTCTCTCTCTCTCTCTCTCTCTCTCTCTCTCTCTCTCACACACACACACAATGTTAATGGCTTGCTTGTTCACTCAGTCTTACGCTTGGAGAGCGCATGTTGCGGCAACAAATTGTTGCACAGTCAGCAACGACGCTGACGCCGACGCCGACGCCGACGCCGACGCCAACGTTTCGCTGTTTTCATTCACTTTTCACAGCGTGGCAAATACGTGGCGTTCTCTCTGCGGCCTCTCGCTCTCCCTATCCCTACCTCCCTCTCTTTCTCTCTCTCTCTCTCTCTCTCTCTCTCTCTCTCTATTTATTCTGCTCCCACTGTTGAGTACGCACGTTGCACATTGTTGTTATTGTTGGCGCTTCTGTTGTGAGTGTGCTATTTAGTCGTCTTCTTTAAGTTCTTTTCCGGTTTTACTGTTCATTTTTGTTTTTCTTTCTTTGGCTCTGCTTACATACCTACATATGTATGCCTCTCTCATCGCCGCCTGTCATATCAATGTCATTACAGTTTCGTCAGCGTTGGCTTCAGTTCTGTTTTCCGTTCGCTCCGTTCGTCCTGGCCGGCAGCCATGACTTGCACTCTACGCACCTGCGCCGTGTTTTTGCGACGCATTTTCTTAGCTGCTGCTTCACACTGTCTTTCGCCAGCCGAAAAGCGCTCGCCCCATCCACGCACTGCGCTCGCTCTTAACAGCTGCACGTTTGTTTTTGTTTTCGTACCATGCTCCTTACTCACCCGGTTTTTCGACAGGCTCGCGCTCTCGTTCTCGCTCTCGCTCTCGCTCTCGCTCTCGCCTTGCTCTTGCTCTGGCTCTCACTGTTGCTGTGGCTCTCCCTGCCCAACATCCACTCAGCACGCCACTGGCGCTCTCCTCTCTGAGTGTCAATAATAAACCGTTTCCTCTCGCCTGCTAACTGTTTGTGTTTGGGTTTGTTGTTGTTTGCCTCACAGCAAACTTCACTTCGGCTGCTACATACGTACATACATACATACATACATACATAAAGCGCTCTCTGCAACGCTGCATTCGCCTCTGCTGCTGCGGCTGCTGCTGCGGCTGCTGCTGGCGCTGTTGCTCCTTCTGCTGCTGCTGCTGCTTTCGCTGCCGTCAGCGCTAAAGCTTTGACGCTTCGTATTTGATAATTGCGCATTTCTTTTGCTTTTGTATTTGATTTTGCTTTTTATTTTTGTTTTGCTTTTGCTTTTGTTTTTGTCTTTGCTTTTTTGTTTTTGGTTATGCCTTTGCCTTCGCTTTTGCTTTTGATTTTAATTTTGTTTTTGTATTTGTTTTTTATTTTGCTTTTGCTTTTGCTTTTCTTTTTGCCTTTTATTTTGTTTTTGTTTTTTTTTGTTTTTGTGTTTGTTTTTGTTTTTTTTTTTTTATTTTTTTTTTTGTGTTTGTTTTTGTTTTGTTTTTGTTTTTGTTTTTGTTTTTGTTTTTGTTTTTTTTTTTGTTTGTTTTTTGTTTTTGTTTTTGTTTTTGTGTTTGTTTTTGTTTATGTTTTTGTTTTTGTTTTTGTTTTTGTTTTTGTTTTTGTTTTTGTTTTTGTTTTAGTTTTTGTTTTTGTTTTTGTTTTTGTTTTTGTTTTTGTTTTTGTTTTTGTTTTTGTTTTTGTTTTTGTTTTTGTTTTTGTTTTTGTTTTTGTTTTTGTTTTTGTTTTTGTTTTTGTTTTTGTTTTTGTTTTTGTTTTTGTTTTTGTTTTTGTTTTTGTTTTTGTTTTTGTTTTTGTTTTTGTTTTTGTTTTTGTTTTTGTTTTTGTTTTTGTTTTTGTTTTTGTTTTTGTTTTTGTTTTTGTTTTTGTTTTTGTTTTTGTTTTTGTTTTTGTTTTTGTTTTTGTTTTTGTTTTTGTTTTTGTTTTTGTTTTTGTTTTTGTTTTTGTTTTTGTTTTTGTTTTTGTTTCCGTTTCTGGGTTTCCCCAATATGTTTAAAGCTACTGATTGTGGGTCTCTCGCAATTGGGTAAACAGACATCAATAAATAATATATAAATAAATTCCAAATGTTGTTTATACAATTCTAAATTAATACTGATCGAAGTTCAGTTCAAGGTTTATTATTTCGGCTAAAGAAAGGCCAGCAACAATATCAAGTTAATATTATATAGGATTTCGTGTTCAGCATAGTCTTCAACGCTTCCTATCTATCTCGTTCTCCCTATTGTAATCCAGTACTCACACACCCTTGACAGGTTAAATGGTTGAACAGGGTAGGTTAACCTGTCTAGTGAAACGTCTTCAGGTTAATGCAAAAATTATATACATATATTTCAAAGCAAATAAAAATAAAAAAATAATTAACAATCAAAAATCAACGAAGCCAAAGCTTTCAAATAGTCGTCATCGGTTGGTGAATATCGGTCGCAGTACTAAGTCCATCTTCAGTTTAGGGCAAAAGATGAGCTTTTTGGCCGCAGACGCACTTCCTGATCTTCAGCTCAAGAGCCTTCAGCTGCGAAAGCAGCTCAGCGCAGAGTTGGCCACGGGCGGGGCAACCAAGGCAGGGCCTGCCTCCAGGTCCGCACGGCCTGCAAGGATCTGGCCTCTTGGTGGGCCTTCTGGTGGTCCTCCTGGTGGTCCTCCTGGTGGTCCTCCTGGTGGTTCTCCTGGTGGTCCTCCTGGTGGTTCTCCTCGTGGTCCTCCTGGTGGTACTCCTAGTTGTCTTAGGTGTTCGCCTAGTTGTCGTGCATGTTGTTGTCTTAGGTGTTGTCGTGCATGTGGTTGTTGTTCTCTTTGTCGTGCACGGTGTGGTTGTGGTGCACCTCTCGGTAGTCGTTGTACATGTTGTGGTTGTTAAGGGGCAACCGCAGTCAGTTGAGCCGACATTGACGCAACTGAACAGCACGATGCTCGCTGAAAGGCAGAATAACTGTTAATCCTTGAATCCTTGAATATTATTCGATCCGAACTTACCAATCAGACAGGCAATGGTGAATTTCATATCGAAGTATTTCTTAGACAACCTTCACAGCAAACAGAAGTGAAAGCAGATACTGATACCTTTACCGAGCCAAACTCCCCATTTTATAGGGCTCGTCCATCTGCCGCTGCCGCTGCCGCTGCGATCGACAGCAGATGAGCTGGGACTAATTGAACGGGGGTGCGACAATTGGGTAAACAGAGATCAATAAAAAATATATAAATAAATTGAATTAAATTGTTGTGCACACAAGTTCTTGTTTAATCCGAGTTTCTGAGGGATACTTCAGTTATTTGTGGAATTTTAAGTAAATACCGATCGTAACCCAAGGTTCAAGGTTATTTGCATTCATTTTACTATTTGCATTCCCAAGTGCGATATAACGAAAGAAAACAACAAGTTGGTCTTATGTGAGAGAGTGTTAGGCATCGACATTAAATTATCCTTTCCACATTGTCCTTATGCATGCATTAATATATATACTAACATCAGAATTACTGACGTCAGTAAATTTGTAAAGATATTTCAGAGAGATAAAGATTTTGTTTATCCTGATCCCAGTGCAAACGGGCCTTCAGGGCATAATAGCTTTAAGTTGTCCAGGCAGAAGATGGTTGCCAGACCCTATAAAGCATATACGTTCTTCATTAGGCCGACGAATCGACCTAGCCGCATTCGTCTGTTCGCATGAAGAACTTAGAACTTGAAATTATATTTCTATATTCCTGTAGGTCAAGCTACTGTGCTATCATCGATAATAATCGATATTTTCTGCCGGGTTTCACAACATAAAAAAATCAACTGAATTTCTTTTTTCCATTCTTTTCCTAGTAACGGCACATACATTGTCAACTGCCCCCTTTCCCATAAAAAGGATAACAAACACGTAAAGAAACTCTAGTATAGACGGCTCGACTAAGAGATACCCTGAACCCTTCGAATAGCCGATGTTGCAAGCCTGTTATGATTATTTTACATATATATTGCAAGCAACACATACACACACATAGCAGGAGCCCGCGCTCTGCGGCGACTGCACTCGACTGCCTATGACATGGGGAATTAAATGTTCAATAATTTTTTTTCTTTTCTAGATGGACTTTCTTAATCACAGTGTGATTATGGCATTCATATGTGTCTATTTGCCAAAGCACAAGTCTCTAGTATTTGATATACGGGTTTTGCAAATTGGGGGCGAAGGGGGCGTGGCATCCAAGAACCAAAAACTACAAAATGTCCGCATTCACTACGCCCATCTGCACAAAAAATTTGAAGTCTTTAGCATTAATGGGTTACGTAAATGAAAGCAAATTTATCGGAATTTATCGATAATTCGGAAACGGGATGAGTTATCGAAAAAAAAAAACAAATTCGTATTGCGTATGGTATTCACGAGTATACGTGTCAAATTTCAGATCTCTAACTTTTGTGGTATGCGAGATCCTTGCATTCATACAGACGGACGGACAGACGGACAGGGCTAGTTCGACTCAGCTCATCGAGCTGATCAAGAATATATATACTTTATGAGGTCTGCGACGTCTCCTTCTGCCTGTTACATACATTTTCACAAAAACATTGTACCCTGATTTCCCATTTTCAATGGGTTCAGGGTATAAAAATGTATTTCAAATAGTAGAGACTTAGGGGTAATGGCAAATAGATATATTTAGATATTCTTAATGCTTATTCACGCAGTGAGCTGTACAGATTAGTTATGTGCACTGTCCGGTTTTCTGTCCATCCGTCCGACCGTTCATCTGTCCGTCCTTTTATCCGTCCATTCGTCTATCCGTCCGTCAGCGCGTACCTCTCCTCACCCAACGTGCATGTGCATGCATCTCGTAATGTTCACAGTTTTGAAGCGTAATCCCAAACAGGAATATTTATTGTATTTGAAATCCCTTTAGGTATCTCCAGTAGCATCCGTGACCAGCCTCGTCCTACTTTCGACTTACACATGGATACAGTCAGTAATTGTTATTGAGTTATCATACTGTTGGCTCGGTTTATGCTGCGTATGCCTCTGCCTCGTACAGACTCGATGCAGTCGACCATACTCCGCATGTGCTCACGGAATGTCCACCTTATGTCTAACATGACTTAAAGACACTTTATCACACTCCTCGGTTCTTAACCAGAATATGAGCCGTTTCAACTCTAGGACGGCCTAGCAACGTTCCCAGTCGAGCATTCTCCACATTTTTCTTGTGGTATCAAGAAAGGGTATAATATGCTGCAGGAAAAAATGTTTGTTGTCTGGAATTCGATACGGAGAACATTTTAGTAACTCAGTCCAGACTCAAAGCAATTAATAGTATCTACATATGATGGCGTAAAAACTTCAAGTTAATGCAACATTTATATATATATTTCAAAATAGATAAAAAAAAAAAATTATTAATAGTCAAAAATCAACGAAGCCAAAGCATTCAAATAGTCGTCAAGGGGGGGTGCCTATAGAGGACTATAGATTCCGAAGTAACTCAGTTAAAGCTCAATATATAATGACAATAAAAAGACTTCAAGTTAATGCAACATTTATATATATATTTCAAAATAGATAAAAAAAAAAATTATTAATAGTCAAAAATCAACGAAGCCAAAGCATTCAAATAGTCGTCAAGGGGGGGTGCCTATCGGTTGCAATACTGGGTCCATCTTCAGTTTAGGGCAAGAGGAAAATGCTTTGTCCGCAGACACACTTCCTGATCTTACGCTCAAGAGCCTTCAGCTGCGAAAGCAGTTCAACGCAGAGTTGGCCACGGGCGGGGCAACCTAGGCAGGGCCTGCCTCCAGGTCCGCACGGCCTGCAAGGATCTGGCCTCTTGGTGGGCCTTCTGGTGGTCCTCCTGGTGGTCCTCCTGGTGGTACTCCTGGTGGTTCTCCTGGTGGTCGTCCTCTTTGTTGTCCTCCTAGTTGTAGTTGTTGGCTTCCTAGTGGTTGTTCGCCTAGTTGTCGTGCATGTTGTTGTCTTAGGTGTTGTCGTGCATGTGGTTGTTGTTCTCTTTGTCGTGCACGGTGTGGTTGTGGTGCACCTCTCGGTAGTCGTTGTACATGTTGTGGTTGTTAAGGGGCAACCGCAGTCAGTTGAGCCGACATTGACGCAACTGAACAGCACGATGCTCGCTGAAAGGCAGGATAACTGTTAATCCTTGAATCCTTGAATATTATTCGATCCGAACTTACCAATCAGACAGGCAATGGTGAATTTCATATCGAAGTATTTCTTAGACAACCTTCACAGCAAACAGAAGTGAAAGCAGATACTGATACCTTTACCGATCCAAACTCCCCATTTTATAGGGCTCGTCCATCTGCCGCTGCCGCTGCGATCGACAGCAGATGAGCTGGGCCTAATTGAACGGGGGTGCGACAATTGGGTAAACAGAGATCAATAAAAAATATATAAATAAATTGAATTAAATTGTTGTGCACACAAGTTCTTGTTTAATCCGAGTTTCTGAGGGATACTTCAGTTATTTGTGGAATTTTAAGTAAATACCGATCATAACCCAAGGTTCAAGGTTATTTGCATTCATTTTACTATTTGCATTCCCAAGTGCGAAATGCAGTTATTTCGGCTCTTTGTCACTCCTGTCTGGAGAGCCTTATGCGCATAAGGCTCCTGATTCCTGTTTGGAGCACGGCATATCGACAGATACCCTGCATTTTGTACATTTGAGGAGTGTAATCTACTAAATTTTACGGTAAGGCTATCATAGTCCAATAATTATAGTTGGGTGATCACGTGAAGACTTGGCAAATTAAGAAAACCTGTAGCTTCCACAGTAAAACCCTATATCCATTGAAAATTTCTCGGTAACGATATTAAATTATATCTCGTAAATATTTCTATATTTTATACAATTTTTTTTAAGATATATTTTTTTACATACAAGATATTAGAAAAGTTAAAAAAATGTATATTCAATTGCCCATATAGCCGACATATGAAAGAGTTAGCATTAGTATAAAACTGACAAATATTCAATAAATATGTAAACCAAAATATGTAGTCATGCGCTCCTATTCATGTGCACACATACATTCAAATGCGTGAATTATAGCCTATTCTAAGAACTATTAGGTCCTCCTCTAGTTTAGAGTTTCTAGTGGCCACTGCAGCAGTGAATTGACGGTATTGATTGAAGTGATCCTCGTTGTCGAAAAGTCCTGGGTTCACATCCACACATCTTAAATTAATAATTTATTTATTTTTATTTTTTAAATTATTAAAAATTTTTCAACATACTTAACGGCAATATGAGATATTTTTATTTTATTTTATATCAATTTCTACTATGGAAAAGCTGTGTTGTATATTTAAAAACTCAGATCAAACGACACAACGCCATCTCCTAGTCGGGCACTCCCACTTATTTTATACTATATTACTGTTGACATTGTCTATTAATTTACTATATAAATATGCCTTTCGGCAGCGTAGCAAACAACGATGTGTTTGGTATTAACATCGATTAATATCGATAAATATCGATTTATATATAACCCAAATATAGCAAATTTAGCCTATTGATTTTAGTAAATAATCTGTACAATTTGTATGTATTTATGTCTTGAAATGCTTGTACTTTATATAGAGGACTATAGATTCCGAAGTAACTCAGTTAAAGCTCAATATATAATGACAATAAAAAGACTTCAAGTTAATGCAACATTTATATATATTTCAAAATAGATAAAAAAAAATTATTAATAGTCAAAAATCAACGAAGCCAAAGCATTCAAATAGTCGTCAACGGGGGGTGCCTATCGGTTGCAATACTGGGTCCATCTTCAGTTTAGGGCAAGAGGAAAATGCTTTGTCCGCAGACGCACTTCCTGATCTTACGCTCAAGAGCCTTCAGCTGCGAAAGCAGCTCAGCGCAGAGCTGGCCACGGGCGGGGCAACCAAGGCAGGGCCTGCCTCCAGGTCCGCACGGCCTGCAAGGATCTGGCCTCTTGGTGGGCCTTCTGGTGGTCCTCCTGGTGGTCCTCCTGGTGGTACTCCTGGTGGTTCTCCTGGTGGTCGTCCTCTTTGTTGTCCTCCTAGTTGTAGTTGTTGGCTTCCTAGTGGTTGTTCGCCTAGTTGTCGTGCATGTTGTTGTCTTAGGTGTTGTCGTGCATGTGGTTGTTGTTCTCTTTGTCGTGCACGGTGTGGTTGTGGTGCACCTCTCGGTAGTCGTTGTACATCTTGTGGTTGTTGAGGGGCAACCGCAGTCAGTTGAGCCGACATTGACGCAACTGAACAGCACGATGCTCGCTGAAAGGCAGAATAACTGTTAATCCTTGAATCCTTGAATATTATTCGATCCGAACTTACCAATCAGACAGGCAATGGTGAATTTCATATCGAAGTATTTCTTAGACAACCTTCACAGCAAACAGAAGTGAAAGCAGATACTGATACCTTTACCGAGCCAAACTCCCCATTTTATAGGGCTCGTCCATCTGCCGCTGCATATTAATTTTGGAACGGAACAATTGCGCAAATACATGCAACTAAATTCACTCGTAAATATTTGCTTAGCCACTTTGTGGCAGGCTGCACGTTAATTATAGACAGACAGACAATTTTTCGAATACTCCACGATATGCTTCAAAACTTAGCCCTAAAACTGATCAAAATAATAATTGGCGTTTGATAGTCATTACAAAGAAAATCTACGGAAAATATGCTATAGGCAAATTTACCTATTGATACCACCCTCAACCCATTAAAACTGAGATGAGGCGAGGTCTATCCCGAAGAGAAAATATCCTATGTGCAGTGTCGCGATTTCCATCGATTGCCTTATCGACTTATTTTATCCATATGCGCCTATTCACTCATGTCCTTACGTCCTTGAACCATTGAAGAAGATAAAGTATGAAGACAACTTGCACTGACAAGTCTATTTCATAACATCGCTATCAATCTACAAATATCAAATTTAAGTTATTCAACATATTCCTAAGGCTTACCGCTATATATACCTTATGAAATGTAATCAGCAGAGGGTCGGAATTTTAAATAAATATGCTTGTTATCCAAGACTTCTAAGAGTTATAGATATCTAGACAGCTAGATTCTTAAAACCAACTAATGATCTTTACAGGGATAGACTATATAGGATTTAGAAGAAAGCTATCCTATTCATGATTTGAAATGTTATACATAAATAGTATATATATAACAAATAAAGTAGTATATATATATACATATACATATATATACTATAATAGTATATAGTATTTATATATATATATATATATATATATATATATATATATATATATATATATATATATATATATATATATATATATATATATATATATATATATATATATATATATATATATATATAGCATAGTAGATATATTTATACTTTTATGTATATAGTATATACACATATAGTATAACACGCTCTCTCTCTCTCTCTCTCTCGCTCTCTTTCTCTCACTTGCATTGAAAATCGGGAGAGTAAGTTTAAGAGTAAAATAGTTATGGTTAATATATTTTATTGATTCCCCCTCTTTTTTTTTTGGTGGGCGCGTGACTTACCAGACTACTCTAAATCTTAAATTGTGTACGAGGTGAAACTACAACTTTTAATGTCGAAACTACTGGAGCATCCTCGTTATCTTAAAGTAATTGTGAAAGGATATTTCCAGGGAGATTTCTGCGTTAGTCTAACTTGATGCGGAACGTCAATTCGACATTCCATTATCCTGTACAGGAAGGACTTTAACAGAATAATATCTTAGGAAGTATATGAAATATACTATGGCTAACTTAATTGTTTCAATGGCTTTAATCTGTGCTGCTAACTCCATATAAAATACTATCTGAATTATAGAATATTTGTGTTATGTTTGTAAAGCTTATGCAATCTGCGATGATAACCAAAATTGAAGCTGAAGCTAATCAAGATAAGTATACTAAGATATATCCACAATATATACTTTATAATACCTTATAAGCTCACAACACATACTTAACCCATAGTTGAGCATAGGTAATACACTAAAATCTTTAATCATCTTACCCATGACTAACTGGGAAGTTGCTCTTAAATTAGCTTTTGGCACAGAATAATTTCTAAAGCATTTTACTGCTAGAAACTATGCAACTGTGTAGAACCCCTATATAGAGCCCCTATATATAACTATATATAAAATCCCTTCTCAACAGAACCCTAAAAAGCCGAACAGTACAGAAAAATCTGGTATATATCAAGTTTTCCTACGAAATATTTAACAAGAGTATAATAGTCAGGTCTGCTCAACTAGGAGATACCCTGTAATGTACGAGATCGAGTAAATTAAACGAATAAATATTGATGCGAACTGAATGCAAAGCTCGCTTTAAGAACGTTTTTATCGAAACCGAAAAAGTATCGATATATTCATAATTCGACAATTCTTACTGATCAGGAATATATATATTTATATATATTATTTGTGTCTCCTTCTGGTTACTGCATCATTTATTATTACTAGTATCTAATCATCCACTGAAGCAACTAATTCAACTGATTCCTTTTAGATATAAGTTGAGCTAAGTGGTATCTATGGAAGGAGCTCAATTGAATTACAAACCTATGGATAACATTTGTCATGCCACAATCTCAATTTTGTTTGAGTTTTTATAACAGCTTTGATTAGGTCTGAAAGCTGATGGATTATTTATATATAAATTTCCGCTTTCGAAACCAATAGGTAACAAATAGAAATTATATATAAAATATCGTGAAAAAGCATTATATATTTAGTTAAATTTTGATAACAAATTAGATAAACAATTTAAGTAAATAGTCAAGAAATTTGAATGACTAGAACCACCTTTGGCCTAACTGATCAGGTACTGAGGCTGTCCGCAGACACATATCCTTATAGTCCGCTCAAGTTCGACGAATTGATCTATAAGTTCCGAGCAGAGCGTTAAATGGGACGGGCAGCCGTCGCAGCGATCTCCGCCAGGTCCGCAGATATTACAGGGATCCAATGGTTCTTTCGGTCTGGTTGGGTGTACCGTTGGCCTTCCAGTGGTGGTTCGTATTGTGGTTGTCGGGCAAGGTGTTGTCGTTGGGCACGGTGTGGTTGTTGGGCAAGGTATTGTTGATGGGCAAGGTATTGGTGTTGGGCAAGGTGATGTGGTTAGTATTGGGCAAGGTGTTCGTGTGGGGCAAGCTGTGGTTGTTGTTGCTGCTGTGGTTGTTGTTCTTCTTGTTGTTGTGCAAGGTGTTCTTGTTGTAGTTCTTCTTGTTGTTGTAGTTCTTCTTGTTGTTGTAGTTCTTCTTGTTGTTGTAGTTCTTCTTCTTGTTGTAGTTCTTCTTGTTGTTGTAGTTCTTCTTGTTGTTGTAGTTCTTCTTGTTGTTGTACAAGGTGTCGTTGTTGTCTCTGGTTCACATGTTGTTGTCTCTGGTTCACATGTTGTTGTCTCTGGTTCACATGTTGTTGTCTCTGGTTCACATGTTGTTGTCATTGTTATACACGGTGTTGTATCTGTTGTTGTGTCCGTTGTCGTTTCCGTTGTTGTTGTGCAAGGTGTTGTTGTCCGCCTTGTTGTTCTCCTAGTTGTTCTCCTCGTTGTTCTCCTCGTTGTTCTCCTCGTTGTTCTCCTCGTTGGCCGCCTCGTTGGCCGCCTCGTTGGTCGCCTCGTTGGTCGCCTCGTTGGCCGCCTCGTTGGCCGCCTCGTTGGCCGCCTCGTTGGCCGCCTCGTTGGCCGCCTCGTTCGTCTCCTCGTTGTCCGCCTCGTGCATCTCCTTGTGGTGCATGGTGGCCATTCGAAAGTCGGCGGTTGGCAATCATCTATGTCCGTATTGGTAGCCAGAGTTGTATCCTCGCATTCGCACTCGGCGGACGCGAGATCCACAATGCTCAGCAGCACGACGATCGCTAAGAGAATGCAAATCGATTAGGGAATCTTTATAGCCGACTATATATGCACTATGTAATTACCAATAACACAAACAATTAATAGTTTCATCGCTTCTGGATTTTCTTAGCCCAATTCACTGGGCACGAAAACAAAAACTGTTCTTGGACCAGGCCAACTGGCATGTTATATAGGGCCCGTTGCACCTCAACGGGTGTGCGCGTGTGCAAACATTAACAATTGCGCAAATAAATAATATTATAAATAAAAATTGAACTTAATTTTTAAGTAAATCGAACGCAAGCAGCTAATATGTTAAATATAGTCCGTGCTCAACAATTTCTTATATCAATATCAATAAGAGCTTTTATATAATATAGGTATTTTATTGTATATTATTATTATTATATTATTGTATATTACTAATATATATATATATATATATATATATATATATATTAGTATATATATATATATTATATATGTATGTGTATCTAAATACATAGAGATTTGTTAGAAAGTAATGGAAAGTGGAGCTTAGTTATAGATATAGATATTATCTATATCCTTACAGGGTATAGATTGGCTTCCCTTGATGTGTCTTTGGGATTTTTGGCATAACTTTGGTATCTATAGTTATTAGATATATATATGTAAATTTTTATTTAGCAAATTCTCTGAAGTAGCATCAAATAGTAGCTTAGTTATCATACATATCATATTTTTACAGGGTATAAGTATAATTATATTAACTCGTTCACTTCCAGATATCCAAATTTGTTTATCAGTTGGCTTAAGTTATTATATAGATAATATTAATAATCTATGTATCCACACAGGGTATCTACATATATGCCAATTTGTTTTCTGTACGATATCTAGGTATATTATAACCTATGTATCCTTACAGGGTATTTATTTTCTGTACGATATCTAGATATATTATATATCATACAAGACTCCCATATGTGTATATTTGCTTATATATCTATAGACGCCATTAAGGGGTATCTGTACGTATATCAATTGTTTATCTTTGGGTTATTTAGAATCTCAAAAGTACAGCAAAATCGTAGTTATCGGAGTTGTCATATATGTGGATCTTAGTCATCATACAGTAGTTCTTATAGGGTATCTACACGCCTATCAGATTTCTTCTCTGGTTTTGGGGCATTGAGAATACGAGCAGTTATCAGTTAAGATTTCAGCCAGTTTTCGTTGCATTCTATTGAGGCTGGCCTCATATTCCTGTTTTACTTGGCACGTCAACAACTTGTTTCGCCAGTTGGATGTATGTATGTATGTACATACATACATACATACATACATAAATGCAATGTATGTAAAATATATGCATATTTACATATATTTTGTGTGTGTGTGTGTGTGTGTGTGTGTGTGTTCACGTATCTGAAGCCAACTGTATTAACTACGCACTTCAAATAAATTTTGACCCATATGCACACACACACACACACACACACACACGCAAACACACATACAGTTGTAATAAGGCATGCATGTATAGGTAAATGCGCATCACGGGAACGTAACAGCAAAATCTGTAAGATGTTTAGAAGCAGCGCTGCCCAGGGGAGGGAGGCAGAAATGAAAACCCAAAAAAGTACAATGAACCTTCTTCAAACTTCAGTGTCTTGGCAGCGACGCTGGCAGTGCGACGCAGAGCGGCTATGCTGCAAGCTGCCCTCTCAAAGTATGTACAAACTGCATACACACATACACTCTATGTATATGTATATGTACAGCAAAACGCACAACAAAGTAAAATACAAGAGGAATTGTAAAAACAAACAAATTGCTGTCGCTGTTGTTGGGGCTGCAAGTTTGCTGCCGCTCTCGCAGCGCGCTGCAGCTATTACACACGACGCTGGCAGCGCTGACGTTACGACGAGCCCATGCATATCAAAACAAGTTCCGTTCCACACAAATGCCAGCACGTTTCGAAATTGCCGACGACGACGACGACGCATCATAACAATAACAAAAGCCTGGCAAACAAAACATTTTGGAAAACGAAACAGTGCATAAAAAGCGGCTGCAGCGCCTCAGCAGCATCAACAGCAACAGCAACAGCAACAATAAAAACAAAAACAATAGCTTACAACTTACGACGCTGCGATGAAGCTGCAGCTGCAGCTGCAGTCGCTGTCGCTGTCGCAGTTGCAGTCGCGGTCGCGGTCGCAGTCGCGGTCGTAGTTGATATTGGCTTTGCAAGCGTAGCGGCTCAGCACAAACATAGCATCTTAGGGTGGCCCCAAACCAATTCTCAATTTGATGAATGCAAGCAGATAGATACTTCAGATATTGAAATTTATTAACTATAGATTATTCAAATTTTTATTTTAATAAATATAAATATATAAATTTTTTTAATTTTTTAAATAAAAATCATTTCAATTTAATATAGAATCCTGCATCACAGTGTGGCCCCAAAATCATTCTCAACATAATAAATATAGGCTGATATTTGAATACTATTGAAATTTAGTAATCATAGACTATTTGAATTAATATACAAATTATTAGTTTTATTTTAACTCATATAAAAATGGAGTTTACATAATTCTTAAATTTTGTTATATATTCATTTTTAAATTAATTAAATTAATCTATATAATATATTAAATAATCTTAGCTTAATTGATACGGAAATTATACATCTAAATATTCCTTCTTTTGTGTTACAAAATGTATATGTACATAGGTATATATTCTGGGCACTTGTTATTCATACATATAAACAAGTATGCTATAACAATAGCGAGAAACACAAATCGTAATTGTAACCCAATTCCCAATTAGCAAACACAACATCATCAGCAACCGCTAAGTAACCCACGTCATGATAGTATTATCAGTTCGCCTTAAAGTTCATTAAAAATAAACCATTCTCTCAAATTTCGAGCACATTTCGACTAACACATCGATTCGGTGCCACCCTAATGTTCTGGCTGCCTCTATTATTTAGAATTACATAGCTCTGGCGACGCTGCTGCTATTGTTGTTATTTCTTCTTCCTGTTTTGCGCTCACATAAACACAAGCAAAGACACACACACACACACACACATTTTAACGGCACCACGTCACGTGCGCTCGCGCTCTTCGCTCTCGCGCATTGCTGCTGCACTGTGCGTTTGCCTTTGTTGTTTTTGCGAATGCTGCTGCTGCCGCTGCTGCTGCTGCTGCTGCTGCTGTTGCTGTTGCTGCGCTGCTGTTGGCGCAACGCTTGCGACTGCGACTGCGACTGCGACGGCAACTGTGCCAGCCCAAGTAAAAGCCAACAGCAGTCACAGCATTTAGTTTGCTTTTGCTTGTGTCATTGCAGTGTGTGTGCGGGTAGGAGCAGAAGCTGAGTAGCAGAGCGAACGATCAAAAATAATTCAAAATACAAAACAACAAACCAAACCATAGCAAACCAGCAGCTAGCTAAGAACCTTTGTAAATTTTTGCAATTTCTATCGTTTATTTTTTTCGAGTGTATCGAAGTGCAAGTGTATGTGTGTGTATGTGTAAAAAAAAAAATATATAAAAAAAAAAACAACAACAAACACGAAATTGTTCATAACACCAATGGTAAATACAAAACAACAAATACATACATACGTATGTAAATACATGTACATATACTACACATAATATACATACATATATATTGTATGTGTGTGTGTGTGTGAGTGTAAAAGTAATTTCGGTTCAAAGTGCAGGGCGCAGCGATGTCGATATTTGCTGCTGCTGCTGCTGCTGCTGCGGACCAGTTCGTCAGCTTTGGGCTTTGTTTTTAGCATGTGCCCTTTTCAGTGCGCAAAACACACATAGATATGTACTCACTTAGATATGTATGTATGTACATACATATGAACACGGTGTGCGTGTGTGTGTGTGTGTGTGTGAATGTAGTTTACTTGTACGGGGTGGGGCGGGCCGCTGCCACCATGCACAACAGACACATATTGTAAATGACGCGCGTGCTTTTCTCATACATACATACATATTTGCGCTTCTCCCTGTTCACCTACACACTAAAGCGCTCAGCCAACACTCACACGAGCGTATGCCCCATACACGCATGCACATACTTATGATGGCGAAGAAAAAACCGTACAAGAACCGCAAGCTCCATGAAACGCTCTTGCTCTCTCTCTCTCTCACACACGCTCTCCCTCGACTGCTGGCGCTCTTCGTCTCGACACTGGCGGGTCGCCAGCTCTCTTCATCTCTCTCTCACTCTCCCTCTCTCAGTTGGTTGGCGCTGTTGGCAGTTTGTCAACGTTGGTGTTGCCGCCTGCCGTTTTCATTATTCGTTGTTTAGCCGTGCCGTGCGCGTCGTCGTCGCAGCAAGCAGCAGGCGACGTCAGTCCGTTGCGTCAGTAATAACAATCTACTATTTTTTTTCCCATTTGGCAACAAATAAGATTTAAAACAAAAACAAAAAGTAGGTGCAAAACATACCAAATCTTTATTTGAAAATACATATGTATATGTAAATAAAAGTGAATAAGAAAATAAAATAATAATCAAAATAAATAAATAAAAAAAATTTTAATAATGCACAAACAAAAAAACAAAAAAAAACCAAACAGCCATTTCGTGGCTTAGCGTTTTTTCGCTGTTCTCGTGTGTGTGTGTGTGTGGTTGTGTGTGTGCGTAAGCTTTTTTTTCTCGTGCCCGTGCCACAAAGCGCGTGCCTAGGCTCATGCAGCTGTCGCCTTTGTCGCTTTGTTTTTAATAAATAGTATAAATACAAGCATGGCAAAACTCGCTGATGTATACATATGTACGTACATACATATGCGTATGTAACGGCAACAACATTAGCAAAGCAGCGCTGCCAACGTCGGCACAATTCTGACTTTGACTTCAACCAGTTCCCATTCGCTCGCTCTCTCACTGCCAATGTCCTTTATCCGACTCCCACACCCACACACACTCACACTGCCATACGAAACCTCGCTCTTTTCTCTCTCGCGTTATTTACGCTCTGGTCCGCTAGACAATCGTTTTGCTATTTTTATATGCAGCAGCAGCAGCAGCAGCAGCAGCAGCAGCGCAGCAGCTAATTGGTCTCTCGCTCTCTCTCTCTCTCTTTATGCACGCTGCCAACACAATTTTGTTTTTTTTTGTTTTCGAAATTAGCAACAATAATAAACCGACGTTAAAACGAAATTCAAAGAAAGTGCGTGGCTACGTTTCCCAGCCCAGTGTATGTGTATATGTATGAGTGTTTGTGTTTGTCTGTGCGTGTGTGTGTGTGTGTGTGCGTGTGTGTGTGTGTGTGTGTATTGGCTCCATCTCTGGCCTCTCCGCACATTGGCTGCGTCCCTGCTCTATATGTTTGCCAATCTCAACTCACTTCGCCAGAATTTTTTTTTATTTTATTTATTTATTTATTTTTTTTTATCTTTTTATCTTTATTTTTAATTTTTTTTTTTTTTTTTTTTGTGGGAAACACCTCTGTTTGCTTTGAGTTGTGTGTGTTGTTTTCGAATTCACTTTCGACTTGGACAACTTCATTTAACTGCACTTTAAGAAAAAAACAACAACAACAATAACAAACGTGCGTAGAAAGTCCCCATGCAAATAGAGATCTGCACAGACACACACGTGGCTTGCGAATGACTTTGAAAGCAAAGGCTGCGAGCGAGCAGCGCCGTGCCTTGCTTGCTTGCATGTATGTACGTATGTATGCGTCATTCAGCACAGAACTACTGACAAACATATAAACACACACACACACACATATATATATATATATATATATATATATATATATACATACATATGCACATATATTTTGCATCTGTTGCGATAACAAGCTTGAAACTAGAGATGGCCACGTGACAGCTACACAGCATAGCGTACACGTACCAGATCACGCACGATCACTAGCAATACTGTTAGCGTCAGCTTGCTCGACTGTGAAATACCCTGCAGCAAAGGCCTCTTTCTTGTATTTGCAACTTTTTACATCGAAAATTGAGAAAATTAATCAAATTTTTCTTATTTTCAAACTGTATATAAATTATAATGAAATAAATACAAATTAGCAAATGCATAAATCTTTAAGTATTAAAGATATTGTATTGAATATTATTATGAAATAAATAATATTGCACAAAAAACTTTAACTTTTTTTTTATCTTTTTCTACTCGAAATTATTTTGTCTGATTGGAAATAAAAAAATCTTTAAGTATTTCATTTTGGATAGAAAGTTTGTCTCTTGGAAAGAATTTTCATTCTATCTATATATATATATGGATATATATGGCTTCTTATATATACTAAAACTTGTATCGATTAATAGCAAATAATTATTCAAGATTTAATTTCGGACCAAAAGCTTTTCATAAACAAATTTACATAATATGA